>JBBBDQ010000251.1:1160000-1205000 GCA_037127315.1 Ascarosepion bandense
GCATGTGTTGGCCTATGGTCGAGTCATGCACAGATTGAGTTGTCCTTGAAAGGTTACTCGGGTTGTTTACTCATATCTTGGCAGGAACATGTTAACCAATTCGGGTCTCTAGTCTCTGATTGGTCGGTCACATGTATTCCACTTTACACTGACATTGAAACTTATACACTATGGAAATATTTTTGAAAGTGAGAAAGACCATAAAACCGACATTGTCTCAAGAATAATCAGTAACCTGGCAGTTGAAAAAAAAAACAAACTTGAAATCAGGCAAGCTAACACGCTGAGAGCAAGCACTTGACGTTTTCTGCAAAGTCACTGCAGTTTTAAACAAATGGGGCAAAGACTAGATTCTAAAACCGTCGGTTTTTTTAAATCGATTGATAAGACGTTTTATGACATTTATAGGATACCCACTGTCACATAAAATGTGGTGTATGTTCTCAAGTTTGTGGTCAAGTGTACAATAAGAACAAATCAAAAACACGCGAAGGACTAAGGTACATATCAGGTTAATTTATGGGACTTACGAACAAATGAATTCCAATTAGTATATATATATATATATATATATATATGCTGTTAAATATAAGAGACAATGAATGTCTATTATGGTTAATCATGAGCCGTTCTAAACGTCGTATTTTGGCTTTAATTTCAGTTGAAAATAAAGACAAAAATTCTCCAACATTTGGATATTTTTTATTATTTTGCTTCTAAGCTTTTTGGCTCACATGAGACATCTTCAGAGAGGTTATTTAGACTGAAATTAAAGCCAAAATACGATGTTTAGAAGTGCTCACGATTAAACATAATAGACATTCATTGTCTTTTATATTTAACAGCATATGTTTAGAAAATTATTTGCTGCCTCGATACACTATATATATATATATATATATATATATATATATATATATATATACATTTTTTTTGAATGGGCGAAGAAATGTTTTCATTAGATTACCGTTAAAAATAACCCTTCCCGATATGAGCACGTGAGTGTCTGGATAAGATTCTTCAATGGATTATTTTCAATATTAACAGTCGTATCGTTTGGGTCTGACGAGCAGCTGGTTAGTCTACGAAATACGTATTACCCATGAAATTGTAGAATATCTAATATTTTTCTAGATTATATATATATATATATATATATATATATAATTATGTAGTTATGAATTAATTGTACATTGCAACACGGAAATTTCTATGTTTCGAGATACATTCTCATCATCAGGCAATGTTGCTGCTGGTTGTGTAGATGATTTACAATTAAATGACAAAAAACAAGAACAAGGAAAAAAAATTAATTCCAAAGAGGACAATTTTGATATTGCCATGGGATTTATGAACTCTACGGAATCTTCAAATCTGGTAGGATTATTAATATTATAGAATATCAAGGCCTATAAAAAAGTAAATACTAAAGAGATTGGACTATATAGAGACGATAGACTTGTGATAATACGAAACGTCATAAATTTCAGAATAGATAGAATTAGAAAAAGGATACATAAAGAGTTTAAAAATCTCAATTTAAAAGTAACAATTAAAACTAATATAAAAAGTAGATTTCCTCGATGTAACCTTAGATCTAGAAAAAAATATACACCAACCATACAAAAAAACAAATACCAATCTTTTATACATCCACACAAAGACTAACCCACCTCCTTCTATCATGAAGCATATACCTTCATCAATAGAATACAGAATTAGTAGGAGTTCAGCTAATGAGGAAGTATTTAATAAGCATATCAATATTTTTATATTACTGCATTAGAAAATAGTGGATACAAAACCCAAATATTAAATATGTAAACGAGAAAAGTAACCCTCGAAAAAAATAGGAATAGGAATATCAGCTGGAACACACGCCCCTTCAACCATATGACTCGTAGTAAATTGGGGAAAATTCCTCACTTTAATTAAGAAGCACTTTCCAAAAAAAAATCCACTAAGTAAAATCTTTACTAAAAACAGTATTAAATTACGTTACAACTGCATGAACAATCTAGAAAAAAATTATAAAAAAACACAATAATAATATTTTAAAAAACTTCAACAAAATCAATAAAAGCAACCAGATAACAGAAAATAACAACTTAGACGAGAAAAAATGTAATTGTAAAACCCCATAGACTGTCCGTTAGAAAACAGGTGCTTAATGGAATCAATAATCTATCAATGCGAAACATCCTTAATGGAAAATCCAAATAATATAAAAATTTATATAGGGAGTACTAAAAACACTAAAGTAGCGAATTTACCAGCACACCTCTTCATTTAATAATAACAGATACAAAAATAGAACATCCCTACGAAATATCATTGGTAACTAAAGGAAACAAAAAAACAAAAAATACCCAAAATATAGTGGAAATTTCTAAAAGAAGCTAAAACATGTATACAAAAAACTATTTATTATTAAATCCCTTAAGAATAAACATTTATTAAATAGACGCAACGAAATAAATATCATATGTAGACATAGCAAATTATTCACATTAGAAAATGGATGAAATCTAAATGAAATAACATGCATATAGCCAAGTGCTTAAGGAAAATAATTACTGACGAACTATATAAAAATAAATTGGAACATAAAGTTATTGTTTAAAATAAATATTTCCTTTTATATAAAAAAAACACTTTACAACAAACAAATAGATAGACCAAAAAATTATATTTTGTAAAAAAAGATCTTTCCTTTTAAAAAAAACAAAACATTACAACAAATAAATAAATAGACTAAAAATGATAAGTAAGTAAAATAATATATAATCGGTGCTAAATGCGAATACCACATCAAAAGTAATCAATTTGAAGGGAAAGAAGGGGAAATGATAAGATCAGGTTAAAGTCAGGTTAGCATCTTGACCATCAAAGAGGGAAAAGAAACAAGGGAAAAGGGTAGGATGAGGGAGGAAAAAAGAAAAAAAGAGAAAAAGTTGGTTAGTATGTATTATTTGGAACAAAATCCCAAAATAAATCTCCACTCTGATTGGCCAACAGAAACACACATGTAAATTGTTATATCTTCCCACATACATACACAGCAAACCAAAGGTTTTTGTCATTTAAATGTAAATCGTCTGCACAAACAACAGCAACATTGCCTGATGATTAGATTTTATCTCGAAATAGAAATTTTCGTGTTGCAATGTACAATTCATTCATAACTACATAATTACATTAAGCTCCATAATACTCATTATATTGAGCACTGTTCTTATGAAAATAAATGCCAGAGCACTCAAAATAAAAAAAAACCCTTGAGTCCTCCTCACCTGGAATTATATATATATATATATAGTGACATGATTGACTGGGAAGAAGATTTGCCCACAGTAGATTACTATTTCTTTCTGCGGTTGACTGGTTGCCAACCAAGGCTATAGAACACAATCTGTCTTATTTAACTCATCACTGGAAGGAAGAGAAAAGACGGAACAGTACCTTTCCCAGGGGTTTTGGCGCGCAAGTGAACAGAATTATAAAGTATATAATAATAGATATACATATCATTCCTAGCCGATAGCACGTCTCGGAGTTTCGTGTATAGCATAATGTTCAGATATTGATTACAAACTGACTGTTACGGAATTTATATTTGAATAAACATATATGGTGGTTGAGGTAGCTATATCTTACACTGTGATTTCATATTTAATTATAAAAATTTAGTATTTAAAATAAGCGGGTTATATATATATATATATATATATATATATATATATGGCCTTTGAGATTTCATTCACCCGATCGACTTAGTCCATTAAAAATTTAATTAGGCGATTAAAGTCTATTGCTTTACTTGCCCACGGTCGATAAAAATCTCATAGAAAAAAGAAATCTTATTCCTTTTACAACCCAAAAGTATGCCATTGAAGATTCACAAGTTACTTAGAATGATCCACAATGACATTATTGAACTCTTCGCTTTTATCGTGCCGGTCAGTGTAAACATTCGTTTGACTACGCTTTTAGAGTGGAGCCAAAATATCTGTCTCCCAGATTAAAGACGCTCACAGATTTTTAGAAACTCATATGAAAAAATATTATCGTATATTTCCTCCCAGCTTGCGAAAAGTAAAAACGGACATTTGAAAGAAAGAAACAAAAATACGCTTACTTCTTTCAACCCCGCACAGAAAAACAAATTATACACGTAATTATTTATAGAAAATCGTTGCGAAAATAAGATTTGTTATATTTATCATCTATGAGATGGAGGTTGTAATCAAACAGAAGAAAGAAACTACGAATTTAGGTACTTCCACTCAATTGCCAAAAAAAAAAAATACAAAAAACAAAACAAAAAAAACAGCATCTCATGATGTTATATTTGATGCTAAAACTTAATAAAAACAAAATTTTATCATCAAAATGTTTATGCTATTATTAAGAGGAAAGATCAAATTTTGTTATTATTTTTAAAAAATAAATTAAATCCTTACTAACACGTTCGAAATTTAATTAAAATTTCATTTTTTGTTTTGCGTCAGTGATTCACGCTATGTTTACTTAAGGCGACTATTAAGAAAATGGAGTCGGTCGAGTAAAATGATTTGGGGGCAAGTAAATTTTCTCTCGCTTTCGACCACCGGTCGAGTGATTTCTTTTTCAAATCTCAAAGGATATATATATATATATATATATATATATATATATAGGAGAGCTTTGTAATTTGCTTGAAGCATTGTGTATATAAGGTGTATGGGTAGGTCTTGAAGGCTATCACAATGCATTTAGTAAAATAAGTGAAGATAAAGACGGTGTTGGGTATTACCTATTTATTATTTATTAATATTTCGCGATCAAAATTTCATCTTCGGAATAGTAAGAGAGATTGCTTTCACTTCCACTCGTGAACTATGCCTTTCTCTTAACATTCTGAAGATGAGATTATGATCTCAAAATATTATTGAATAACTATTAGTTAATACCCCATATCTTCTAAACCTTTCTTTATTTTACGAAATGCATTGTGATAGCCTTTAAGTCCTACCCATACATGCAAATATATATATATATATATATATATATATATATATATATATATATATATATAAGAGTTTTAATTATTAATCATTCATATTAAACATAAAGGTAGATTAATTGTATTTTTTAAAAACAAATAATCATAATTTATATAATAAACTTAAAATAATTAAATAAAGAATAATTGCTAATTATCTATTATTATTCATCACTATTAATGAATCTTCTTTAGTTAATCATGATCAACGCATTTAAGTAGATATTTATTTTTTATGTCTATATGGAACCATTATTTTATTTCTTTAATAAGCTCGAATCAATTAAGCGTTTTACGATCGTTTTTCCGAAAGGCATAGTACATCAATTTCCTTTTCCGTTGTAAAATTTAGCTCTACCTACGATATCCCTGTACGTGACAGACGAAATACCACCATTCTTTAATTGCCAGAAATATTTCCCGAGAACAATGCTGTTTCTGTATTTTATATTACATAAAGTCAGAAATGATGATAGAAACGAAATTTCCAAGTATTTTCAGTGGAATCAAAATATAAGTTAACATCTTTACCGAAATATATGGTAGGTTGGTAAATAAAATTATCATTCATTCATTGACCGTTTAATAGACAGATCAATTTTTTTTGGCACTTGCATTTATTTCTAAAAGCAATTAACGTTGTGTTTGATGAAAATATATTTATTTAATATATTACTATGTGTTGGGATATAGATTTATCGATGTTTTTAACGCAGCTATAACAGATCTTAGCGTTACTTTTGTTAAACATTTTTTGGTGTTGGTGAATGGCTAAAGAGATTATAAATTAAATTAAGAAATATCTTCCGATATTAGTTTGGACATTAAAATTGAAAGTTGGATTAAACTCTATGGCGGCGTTTCTTATATATTTATATTCGTTCTTTTTTTTAATACTCTAAATTTTTTATAGTTCCTTGGTTCTAAATCTTTTATTTATTTAATGTTATTATTTTCAAATATCTCTTTAATAAGAGAGTCGGTAAATAATCTATCTTGGACTGTTTGTGTAAATTATCTAAAATTTTATGATAGTTGTTTAATTCTTTATTGATGTATATACGTTTATATAGATCTTTGGCGCATGCTTTGTAATATCTAACATTCAAGTCCGAAGTCACATCGAAAAAGTTAATCAAATTTACATTGGTGGTCGTAGTAATATTTAGCTTGTGATCTTTGAAGAATTTTATAAGATCCTTTCTCATATCATCTATATTTCCTGGAATTTTTTTACAGAGGAGAATTCCACCCCAATCTCTATAAAGTCTGGTGTCTTTACTCGTGCTATATATATATTGTAATTTTTAAAGAGGTTACAAACAAACAAGAAGGTACACAAGTTATAGAACAGCAACAGATGCGTAGATGAAAGAAGAGAGCTTTATTGTAAAGATAATACTCTACGGGATGTGCGTTGTGGTACAGTGGATATCGGCTCGGAACGAGAAGTCGGGGAGCCGAGTTCGAATTCCAGTTGAATCCATTGTATTCACTTACGCGCAAATACCCTTGGGAAAGCTATTAATCCGTCTCTTCCTTCCAGTTATGGATTAAATAGCAGGACAGACTGGGTTCTATAGCCTTGGTCGGCAACCAGTCTACCGCAGAAAGCAATGGCAACCTACTGCGGGATAATCTTCTGCCCAGTCAGTCATGTCTCTTTCGAGACATGATCGCCCAAGCGTGTATCACGTATGTCACTTAACTAACTGACTGAAAACTCTACGGCAAGTCAGAGAATCTAGTAGCAGGATAGTAATTACCGAATCAAGTCAGAGGTATCTCCTGTGCTCACTATAAATGGCTGCTAATATAGCCTCTCCATATAGGCGATAGGAAGTGTGTGTCATTCCATTATAACAGAAGTTTAATGGTCAAGCAAATACAGTTGCGCCATTGGTGAATATTTTGTCGCATAAGCTGTTTGATGTGGAGAGACTTCTAAAGGAACATCATTCAAAATTTCGGAAATCTCCTTTATTAATGTCTTTCTGATATCAAACGACTTATTTGACTCCAAGTTTTTCTTCTTCTTCTATGTGTTATTGCCTTTCAGGACATAGGCGATCATGGACTTCCACGTCTCCCTATCCCTGGTAGTTTTTAGCAGGCCTTTTCTTGTTACACCACGCAGCCCCCGTTCTGTCATTCACCTGCTCAAGTCCTTCAGATAGGTTATCCGCTGCTTTCCTTTGTCTCTTTTTTCCCACTAGCCTGTTAGTATCATGTTCTCCAAGCCCTCCTTCCTCATTGCATATCCCAGAAATCTTAGTTGTCTCTTCGTATTAATTTTCTTTACGTCTCCATCCTTTCCAAAATCTCGTCATTGCTCACATGCTCGGTCCATGATATCCGCAGCATCCTTCTGTAGAACCACATTTCAGCTGCTTCAAGTTTTTTCTTCATCTTTGAAGATATTGTCCAACATTCACTGCCATATTGAAGAACCAACATCACATAGCAATCCAGTACTCTCCTCTTTGTTTCTAGTGAAATTTTCCTGTTTCTTAAGACTTTACTCAACTTCTGGAATGCTTCCTTCGCCATGCCAATTCGCCTTCGGATCTATGTGCCGCAGTTTCCGTCTTTTGTTTGCAACACTTCCTAGGTAATTTAAATTTCCTGCATGATTTTCTTTTGACTTTTCTTTTACAGAAATGATTTTTATGACCCTTATAACCACAATTGAAGCATACATGCATAGATGTAATTGAACACAACCGTAGCATGAATTTATTTTTACTTTACTACTTTGTAGTTTTACTTATCGGACATATGACTTTTCCCGTTGTTCAATATTTGCGGTATCTTTTTTAAGTTTATAATTCTCTGATATTCATCAACCAAATGTTGTAGAGTTATTACCTGGTCCTGCTCCAACCTTGTTAAGAGTCTCGGTCATACGTCTATTTCGCTTGTTGCGGTTAATCCTTGTAGAAAAATTAAACACTTAAACATATCTGCAATGGAAATGATCCCGACCTGGTAGCTCAACTCCAGTCACTTTCTTACGACGTAATGTGGCTTCACTCTGTCTTTTCTACAAATACTTTCACGGCTTGTACTCCGACGAGCTTAACACAATGGCGCTCCCTCTGCATGAATTTACTCGAGCTGCTAGACTAGCGGCTAGGTTCCATCCTTTTACAGTGAAACCAATCAAATGTAACCGCAAATTCTACTCCATCAGCTTCTTTACTCGCACTTCCTGCCTGTGGAATTCCCTTCCGTATACTTGCCTCTCTAACAGTTACAATCTCCAAGAATTTAAATGCAAATTCAACTGCCATCTCTTGTATCCTTCCCCTGAGAACCCTTGTACCATGTTCTTCTTTTCCACTCTACTCTCATGCAGCCCTCTTCCCACCAGTGTTCTCATCCTTCTCTTACTGATTCTCTGACACTCACATAACTTGTTCCTCTTTTTCATCACTCACTTCTTATGTAACCCTCTGCGCACCAGTGGCAGTTCTGCCATGCCTGGTGTGTAATGATTAGAGAAAAAAATATCCGTGCTTAATTCCTTCAGTCGGAACATTTTTCATACTTATTCACTCTACTTGCGAACGTTGTGTAGTCTTCATCATCATTTTGTGATACATTTAAACAACGCCATCGCGTGTTGAATAAAAAACTACGTTCTTCAAAAATTTTAGTCAATATCTGGTTAGTTTCTGCAAACGTAATTTTTCCAGATTATTTTGCTACAATATAGTTTCTGTATTTTCGTGTTCAGGATCAGCAAACTTACTTAATAGTAAACGAATTTTCTTATTTTCTGTCCAGTTCTAGCAGTTTTTAACAAATATCTCCACATACCTGCGATGATAAGCACCAAATGTAACCTCCTCTTCAGGTTTATTTGGAAAATGTCCAATTGATTTAAGCACTGCATCCTACGAAAATATATCTGGTTCATCTGGGCTCGTTTCTATTTTAAAGAAAAATTCCATCATTATAACGAGTTGCTTTCCTTTGCCTTTTATGTGCGAATTATTTATGCCATTTTTGTACTAATTCTTGCTCAAAAATTTAAGGAAGCATTTCTGGAAGTCTTCTGTTTTTTAATTTGCTGTTGTTCTTCATTATCTTGAAATTGTTCTTTTTGTTTACGAATGTTTTGAGTAAAATTGCTGTCCGAGTTTTAGACTCCAAATCTGTTATAGATTTGATTGTTTAAGATCAACGCCACCAAATCTGTTTGATAGAGATAGATTTGTTTGTTGAAATCTTCGTAGCCGTTCTATTGTATCGCCGAAGTTGCATGCAACCCGATAACAGATTATGTGCTGAAATATTTAGAGCACAATAACTGAGTTAATGGATATTCAGTACAAACAAGACAAACACAGATACGACAGAACCACAATAGTTAGAAAGAGAAGAGAAGCGGTTAAAGTCGCAGAGAGCACAGTCTGATAATCGGCAATTACATTCCGAAATCCCTGATTGCTATTAACCTTTATTTATATAGCTATTTCGCTCCACAGACCATTCCATTTTTGAGATAGCTAGAGGGGTGTCAACTGCTCTACAACATATATATATATATATATATATATATATATATATATATATATATCTGTGTGTGTGTGTGTGTGTGTATTATCCTACGTCCATGGCCCGACATGAAGTTTCATGCGTTATGCAATCACCAGGTGCATATTTCAAACACATATGTATATTATTTATTAATTTACATCACTATATATATATATATATATATATCCGAGTGAATACAGAACGAAGAAATAATTTTTACTACGCCCGAAACATTAATTTAAAACAGTGCTCGATATATAATATAGAGCTGTGAATATTTATTATCAATTATATTTTATAACATGTACATAATTTTTTTTATATATCAAAATATATATATATATATATATATATATATATATATATATAGAGAGAGAGAGAGAGAGAGAGAGAGAGGGACATGACAGATATTTGGAGATTATTGTAATGGCTGGATAATTAAAATGGTTGCATCATAAATAGTCAAGATAGTTAAGTCTTTTTTTTTTCTGGCGTTAAAAATGATATTCTTAGAATATCTTAATATGCGCAAAATTTCAATTGGGTTTATTAGGAAAAATAATCAACAAAAATTACGATTTGTAAACAATAAATTTCAAAGACATACATACAGCAAACATCTTATTACAATTTAGTTTTATTAGTTTCTTATCTATCTATCTATCTATCTATCTATCTATCTATCTGATTGTTTGTTAGTCTATTGTTGGAAACACTTTTCGTGATTATATCTATTACAAAGAACAATATAAGAAATATCTTAAGTGAATATGTCCTAAAATATATCAGAAAGGTTTCCTCCCTTATATAACCAAAAAATAAATAAATAAACGCTCAAAAAATTATTGTAAAAAGTTTTTATTTACAAAAGTGTCAAGAAATACAAATCAATAAGATCATAGTATTTTTTTAATTTTTGTTGTTTTTCAAACGTGTACATTTCCTAAGGCTTTTTAACAGACCTATTTATGCGTGTATAAGTCTTGTTAGATTAAGAGAGCATCACACAAGAGCTCGTGTGAGTGTTTGCATGCTTCTTCACACCGGACGTCTACATTTATATTACCATTGTATTCCCAGTCCTTATCTATTTTTCCACTTCATAACATTTTATTGGATTTTTTTTTGTGGGGGGGGGGGGGCAGTGGAGAGAAGGAGGGCTATCGTTCGCCATTTTATATTTTTGGCAATCACTATTTTCTTTTAGATTTGTGCTTCTTTTCCATTACGTCCCTTCTTCACATTCCTACCCTTACTATTTTCTCTATAAATTTATGTTTTACGGCCTTTTATTTTTCTTTACTTCTCTCTCATATTCTTATTTCACAAGAGATCTATCTTATTCGGCTCGTCTGCTGCTGTGTTTTTCTTATTCTCTTTCTAGTCACGTTCAGATTTTCCTCTAGTCGTATTCAGTTTTTCATTTAGTTCGTCAGTTACAAGACTATACACATTAAGGATCTACTCAATTTAGTAATATTACTCTGATCCACCGGATGTGCGTTGTGGTACAGTGGACATCGGCTCGGAACGAGAAACCGGAGAGCCAAGTTCGAATTCCAGTTGAATCCATTACGCGCAAATAGCCTTGGGAAAGGTATTAATCCGTCTCTTCCTTCCAGTTGTGGGTTAAATAGCAGGACAGATTGGGTTCTATAGCCTTGGTCGGCAACCAGTCTACCGCAGAAAGCAATGGCAACCTACTGTGGGATAATCTTCTCCCCAGTCAGTCATGTCTCTTGCGAGACATGATCGCCCAAGCGTGTATCACGTATGGCACTTAACTGACTGACTCTGATCCACAATCTTTCTAAACACTACATTAAACTAAAATCTAGAGTCATGTGCTTTAATAGTCTAGTCGTATATAGACTCTCATATGGATGTCATGCATAGCATTAAGCTCGTTCTGAAATGTCTAAACAATCAGCTATAAACAGTCGTTTTCTCAAATCATTGATCAAAAATGACTCTAAGCAAATGATCCTTGTATCCTTTAAAGAAAACTCACCTCAGATCTCATAGAGTGACACTTCTTTTATATTTATTTTTATTTTTATTTACGGGTTACCTTCTTGTTAGTCGAGAGAGAAATATAGAGAGATTGAGTTTGAGTTATGTTTAACGGCATATCAACCTGCGTGGGTTATTTAATGCCAAAAAGGTGCAATTTTAAGAAAGTTTTTTTAATATACGGTTATAGTGAGAATGTTGATTTAGTCAGATTTTAATTAAAATTTTATTTTTATTCTTTTTTATTTGAGAAAACTGAAAATGTCTTCTAGTTTTGTATTCAAAAGTGTTTTGCTGAGAATAATTTTTTTCCTTCAAAAATGGGTTATGGTAATATTTTTTCTTTAAAAATGTATTGTTGGCCATATGTTTTTCTTCAAAAATGTATCTTTTTCTATAAAGGTCTATTTATATGTATATATTCCTATAGAAGTCTATTTTTATCCTTTCATAGCGTTTTGGCCCCAGTTCGGGGGTTAACTATTTGCCTATAGCTGAGACCTTAACAGTTGCTACCACTCCGGGTTAGTGCGGACCTGGAAATAACAACAATTAAGAGGTGGTTCCATGCTCCTCACAACCTCCAACCAGAGGCCTTGCTGCTGGATGCAGTTTACCGTCATGCCCAGGACCGAAATAGAAAGAAAGAAAGAAAGAAAGAAAGATTGATTGATTGATTTTAAAGTGTTGTGGATCTTCGTTGCCAGTTTATTGTGGCAAATCTTAACGCAAATCTTCGTCGCCAATTTGTTGTGGTGAAACTTTACCGAAAGTTGTAATGACCGGTTTGGTCGGAAGTAAGACACGGAACAGAAGGTAGGTCCAAAACAGTGTATTAGTATAACAAAAACATAGATACAAGGTAAGTGTTAGTTATAAGTAAAAAGAAATAAGTAAAGTCCGAATGGTACTGTTACGCTGCTTATTGCCTGACTAGTAGCTAGCTTTAACTGTGTACTAGCTGTCTACTTAACTGTCTCAACTGCCGTACTTAACTGTCCTTAACTGCATTCCGGAAATCACGCAGGTAATTATATATAATAAGAGGAAGAGTCCATTCCGCGTAGAAGAGCACCATAATATAAAAAAAGGGCAAATGCCTTATTTATTTTATTTTTATTTTTATTTATACATTTTATTTTCATATTTTATTTTTACCTGGACTTATAACAAACATTTCCAACATCACCAGCAGTTAAAATGGGTATCATATTCAACTAGAATGGAAAATAATGATGTATTAAAAATGTTGATTTTTTCATTATGACTTTAAACAAAATGCATATTTGTGCTTTCGTAATAGGAAGTATCCTTTAATTTGCCGTTAACAATTGAAAGTTTTCATGAATATATATACTAAAGACAACCTTAAATTTGTCTAAAAATCATTGTTATTGATGCATCTTAACACACACACATGTTTGTCTTATGTGTGTGTAAAGGAAAAATATATTTATTCTTTTAGCAAATATAATTAACTATCAATTTAAATATATTTCAGATTCTTTACACCTACAGTAAAAAATTCCTTTGAATGGTGTAATTCCAAAAGCAACTCGGTACATTTGACGCTCAAATGTATGTCTGGGGTAAAAAAACTACAAATGTTTGGCGGTGGTGGGTGATTCCCTAATTTTTTTTAAAAGGATAAAACTTACGGCCATACCAAGTTGAAATGTCGGTTTCACTAGGATCATCGAAGTTAAGCAACTTATAGCTTAGATGCGCTTGGAAATGCTAGGTGCTGTAAGCTTGGATGCGTGGGTGGTGTAATGGATAATGGCTTGGAATTATTAATCGATGGGCTGAGTTCCTGTTCCAGTCGGTTTCGTTATATTCTCTTAGGCCCAAATACCTTTTGGAAAAATATGAATACACCTCTTTTCTCCTCAACTAAGCCATGGGTTAATTAATTAGACTTGTATTTCTAAATTATTCTCAAAAAATAAATAAATAAAAAAAAAATATTCCATCAGAAAGAGCGAAAACCGTTAGTAGATTTAAGAAACCTATTTTATTTAGAAACTGTTTTAAAGGAATGTTTTTATAAATTTCAGCCTTTAGTCAATTAGTTAAGTGCCATACGTGACACACACCTGGGCTATCATGACTCGAAAGAGATATGACTGGCTGGGTAGAAGAATTTTTCCCGCTGTAGATTGACATTATTTTCTGTGGTAGAGTGGTTACCAACCAAGGTTACAGAACCCAATTTGTCAAAAATATTCAACCCATAGTTGGAGGAAAAATAAACGGATTAATACCTTCCCCAAAAGTACTTGCGCGTAAGAAAGTGCAACGTATTCAACCTCAGCCCTTCGACTTCTTTGTTCTCGGACAATATCCACTTCATCATAACATCAATTTTTGAAAAAGTGATCAATGTATGCCGAATGTTTTCTTGTGAAAAATAGATATTCTCACTGTTACAATAACTTGACGACGAAGCTCTAATCTGTAATTTCCCAATTATTTAAAACTGTTTTTTTTTTCAACCTGTGTATTATTTTTCCCTTGAGATCGATCTCTCTATCTAGATTCATTCCCCATTCATTCCCCATCCATCCATCCATCCATCCATCCATCCATCTATCTATCTATCTATCTATCTATCTATCTATCTATCTATCTATCCCAGTCTGTTCATATCTATCTATCTATCACATTTCAGCTCTTTCCCTTTCGTATCACTTTTATTTTTCTACTCCTTTCTCTCTCTTTCTCCCCCTCTCTCTCTCTCTCTCTCTCTCTCTCTCACTCTCGGTCTCTCTCTCTTATTTTTCTTTATTTTTGTCTCTCTTTCTCTTTCTTTTTCAACATTCCTTTTTTCTTAAGCCTTGTTTTTTCACTTTCTTCGCTTCTCACACTTACCGTTTTTCTTTCGTTTTTTTTTTTTAAATTATCTTTACAACTCTCACTTTTGATTTTTCTCCCTTTAAATCACTATTTTTTTTAATCACCATTGTTTTACGAATCTTTCTGGATTAATCCTAGCAAACGTCTGCTTTCTAAGCTTCTTTTTTTCTCTTTTGTGTTTCCCGCCTCGTTCTCATTTTTCACTCTTTTACGTTTCTCTTATTTTCCCTCTCTCTCTGTTATTATTTTTTATTTTTTTCTAAATCCTGAAAAATTAAAAAATTATCACTTTCTTCAATAATTTTTTCTATCATTTTCGCCGTTTTGCTTCTCTCTCATTCAAAATATACCCTTCCTTCTCTCTCTCTTTCACACTACTCCCTCTCTCTACCATTTCTCTCATGAATTCTATAAATTAAAACTCCTTAAAAACTTATTATCTGCTTTTCTTTCTTAATGCTCTTCATCCAGATCTCTTTCTTCCTCTGCTTCTTGTTTTCTTTTTCTTTCTCTTTTTTTTCTTTTTCTTTCTCTTTCTATTTCTTTTTTTATTTCTATACGGCATGAACCCTCAAAAACTTACTATCCCGTGTAACCATTATTTTCCTTTTTTTCCCTCTGACACCCTTTATTTTAGGGCCACCCAAATATCCCTTCTTTCTATCCACCCCTTCTCTCTCTTTCTCTCTCAATCTTTCCTTCTCTCTTGCTCAGCGATTTACATATTTCATGCTGTTTTTTATCACCTATCGTTCTTTGGAAACTATACGCACAATTTCCTAAACGTTCTCTTCTTTTCATTTTTTTGTTTTTTTTTTGTTTTTGCCTTTAAAAAAAAGCCCAAAAGATAGACTTGGCTCGGGGGAGTCCTTTCTATTGTCAAGAGGGTGGATGACATCTGGCACAAAACTAGTGTGTCAAGCCCCAGCCGGTAAAGGCGAGCGTTTTTAAATGGCGGCCGAAGTGAATGATTCTATCGCGTGTGTGCCGAAAAATTTCTCACCTTCGACAGCCGACCTTCCACACCCTGCCCGTGCCATACGCTCCCACCACACGAGAACTAATCACAAAACACTGGCAACGCCCGCGCTATAAATTTTGGGGAGAGCGTTGTTTTTGCACGACACTTCGGCGCACACATAATTACAAGTTTGATATGGTGGCCAAGAAAAATGAGCACGGTGGACGAAAGTGCAAAGCTACAAAGAAATACCCGTTCACCTCTGGTCCATTTCGATCCCTGATTGCGTTGAAAGATTGGGAGAGGAAAGTGAAAAAAAAAATAGAGAGGGAGAGAAATAAAAAAGGAGGTAGATTTTGGTTGTTGCTATTACAATTGTCTTGTGCTGACCCCGGTTTATTATGATGACTTATTGTCGTGTTTTCTCGCGACACGGAAGAAGCCAGGCGCAGAGATGTTGCTCTTTTATGTTACGAAGGCGGATTCAGTCATTAAGGTGAATCTCTGGAATACAATTTCACATCTGACTTCAACGTCTTCGTGCAAATTTTCTGATACACCGTCTGAATAAATGTCTATATCCGCACAGCAATAAAAAGAAATATTAGCAAAAGAAATTACTTTTGGAGATAATACCAGGCACTAGGGACTTCACTGGAAAAAAAAATAAAATTATTTATTTTTGCTTCCCTTTACTAAAGAAAAGAAGAAAAAGACATTGGGCAGGATAATAATAATCCATCAGATTTGACGTCGGGAGATCGACAGAAAACTTGATTGATTTATTCTTTTGCATCGGCTTATCAACCCTTTGCAAGTTATTTAAAGCCACAAAATATTTCGGGATTTTAAGAATTCTTTTAGATAATAATAGTTTCATGATACAAGTCTTAATAATTAACCCATGTCTTGGGGAGAAAAAGTAGTTTCATAATTTTCCCAATGTAACGAACCCAATTGACTTCGGTTGATTTTTTTCACTTTGAAGTATTTTGACGTTCCTTGAGGAATTTTTGTTAGGTGTTTTTAATTTAAATTTTTTCTTTCGTTTTTCTGATTTCTCAATGTTTATTTCATTATTATTTTAAATATTTAGATTGACAGGGGTCTGCATAAGTAATTTTCCTTAATTTTTCATTGATGGCCTTCGTCCAGCCAGCAACTAGTCATTATAACACGATCCGGTCCGCGGGGTCAAATGAGTTGCCGACCCCTGAACTAGATGGATGACAGTTGGTAATAGCAGGTGCTGTAAGCTTGGATGTGCGGTTGGTGTAATGAATAAAAGGTCGGAATTGTTAATCGGAGAGCAGAGTTCCAATTCCAGTTGGGTTCGTTATATTTATTTGCTCTTGGGAAAATTATGAGACTACTTTTCGCGTGTGTGCCGAAAAATTTCTCACCTTCGACAGCCGGCCTTCCACACCCTGTCCGTGCCATACGCTCCCACCACAACTAATCACAAAACAATGGCAACGCCCGCGCTATAAATTTTGGGGAGAGCGTTGTTTTTGCACGACATTTCGGCG
This sequence comes from Ascarosepion bandense, assembly GCA_037127315.1. Classification (NCBI taxonomy): domain Eukaryota; kingdom Metazoa; phylum Mollusca; class Cephalopoda; order Sepiida; family Sepiidae; genus Ascarosepion; species Ascarosepion bandense. Next base: position 1,176,949 of record JBBBDQ010000251.1, read on the forward strand.
CACACATAATGTTAAAAATAGGTAGGGGGTTACTGAGAGGTAAAGAACTAACTAAACATTATTGGCGAGAGAGGTCAATAAACGAACAAGTTTCGAAAAGACAGACGAGGACGATTGACGTTACATGAAAAGTTTTGAAGATCGTAGTTCAGAGGAGAATGCAGGAAGCCGGAGGCAATTTTATCAGTCAAATAATGAGACCTAACTGGCAATATAATAATACTCTTAAATTGGTGATGTTGAGGTATTAAAGAGGAAAGATCGTCATAAATATTTGCATGAAAATAATTATAGAAATGGTAGCGATAGGCTACGTTCCGACGGTGGACCTAGATGCCAGTTCAGGACCAATAACATTAGCGGTTCATCACTGGATTTTACAAGAATTTCTAGATTCATAACCGAAGCACCGGATGAGATGTGACAGCAATATTCCAAGCATGGACAAATAGTAGATTTGCAGTGAACCAACATTCCTCGCAGTAAAACGAGCAATTTTCAATATAATACAACATCACGAGCAATTTTCAATATAATATAACATCACGAGAAGCATTTTTTCGCGATTCGTTAATATGGAAACGTTTAATCGTTTTAATTCTTACATCAGTATTCTTACAGCAATGAGTTTCACTTTTAATCATATATATATATATATATATCGCGGTCAGTATGAACATGAAAAAGAAGTAAATCAAAAGTATATATCGCTGTAACTTTAGAAAGGTAGCGACAAAAAACCTTAACGCTTTTACGTCATTCAGATTATCAAACTCCCATATATATATATAAGATTAGATATCAAGCTCCCATATATATAGGATTAGATAGGTTTGTCTGTCGACCGTTTTACACTCCTCCCCGGTCGTTTGAAATAGAGTAGAGGTTTATCGTTTGGTTTCTTCTTGGAATGAGGTTTCCGTTTAATTTTAATGTCTATTTTAACTCTATCTTTCTGACGTACGGGCCTAAAGTCTAAAATTTTATTTATTATTTTTTTATCTAATAGGAATAGATAGGTTTGCCTATAAGAAACCCTGAAACACGAGACCGTTTAATAGGACATACGAAATATCAAAAATTATAAAAAAATTATTTTAAAAATCTTTTTGTCTCGAGATTTGTATTAAGCTTTTCAGTTTTCAATGAGTAAATATATTATTCACTTAATAACTTAATACCTTAACCACCACAAGCCTTGAAAAATATAAAATATGTTTTTGATACTTTATAAATTATTATAATTAAAAAAAAACAATGAAAACTATACTTGTAAAAATTCATTATTGATAAAAAAAAATCAGACTATAATGTCCTTAATATATTTTTATTTTAATATTTGGAGCAGATTTTTGGAAAACAGATGAGTCACAATACCCAAGAAGTCCTGCATTTTAATAATAATAGAAAATTTCGATGCAAAATTTAATTTCTTGAAATTCCGTCGAGCGGGAAGTCAGTCAGCTAAGTGCCATACGTGATACACGCTTGGGTCATCATGTCTCGAAAGAGACATCACTAACTGGGCAGAAGATTATCTCGCAGTAGGTTGCCATTAATTTCTGCTGTAGGCTAGTTACCAACTAACGCTATAAAAACCAATCGGTCCTGGTATTTAACTCATAACTGAAGGGAAGAGACGGATTAATACCTTTCCCAAGGGTATTTGCGCGTAAGTGAATGCAGGGAATTCAACTAAAATTCGAACTCGGCTCCCCGATCTCTCGTTCCGAGCCGATATCCAATGCACCAAAACGCAGATCCCTGAGCGGGCAGTAAAAGATGTAAAAAAGAAAAATATTTTTTTTACCAAAACTTTCTAAAAATAATAATTTCAAAAATAATTTCATTCACTAAGTTCCGAAAGTTTTATTAAAATCCAAAATTTACTTGATTTATGCAATAATTTTCAAATGAATGTGTTTATTTACCGGGAAAAAAATCTAAGCTTCAAATTACATACTCCTTAGTAAACATTGGTAAAAGTTTGGTTATCTGCTAATGTGGGTAAAATCGAGCTTGGACAGAAAGTCTTGTCTGCTTTTTTCCCAGACGAGAATATACATTTCGGTGGAGCATCATCTGGGTTCCTCTCCACCCGAAGGCAGAGAGTTCGACAAAGTGAAGGACTGACGCACGAAGACGGTCCCATTACCCTGTCTATGTCACTCTGCAGTATCAACTACATTCCCACACAAGAAGATGTTCTGAGGTAGATGCGACACAATGCCATTTAAGTGGGAACACATAGCCTTTAAGCTCGGACAAAAATTCTTGTTTGCTTTTCCCCAGACAAGACTCTACATTTCAGCGGCGCCTCATCTAGGTTCCTCACCGCCCGAAAGCAGAAAGTCAGACAAAGTGAACGACTGACGTATGCAGTCGATCTACTGAGACTGTCAATGACACTCCAAATTATTTACAGCCTTCCCTCGTGGACAGAATCCCGAGTTAGATGCGGCACAAGGGCAATTAACATGAATAAAACCCAGCCCGTAAGCTCAAACAAAAATTCTTGTTTGCTTTTATCCCAGAGGATACGTTACCCTTCAATGGATACTCGTCTGGGTTCCTCTCCGCCAGAAGGCAGAGAAACCGACAAAGTGAAAGACTGACGCACGCAGTAAATCTACGCTGGCTGTAAATGACAGTCCGATTGTATCGACCACCTCCACTCATAGGTGGATACTCGAGATAGATGCAGTATTATGCCATTTAAGTGGGAACACCGACCCCGTAGGCACGGACAAAAATATTGTCTGCTTTTCCCTAGACAAGACTCTATTCTTCGGCGAAGCATCGTCTGGCTTCCTCTCCGCCTGAATGCAGAGAATCCGACAAAATGAACTCCGAATGTCAATGACATTCCGAATTCTTGACTACCATTAATCTTTATTCATATAGCTATTTCGGTCCACGGACTATTCTCTCTTAGAGAGCTCTAGAAGTTTGTCAGATGCTCTACATCATTTATCATTGATATATCTTTAAAATATATGCTTATCATGTATTTTTGAATGTTCATTATAACATGTTATCAAATCAAAGACCAATAAAAACGGTTCCTCTGTTTCTATATTCCATCATTTCAATCATATCAATTGTACGGCGAAAACATTTCAACGATTCTTGGTGACGAGAGTCAGCTTCACAACTGACGGCGATCCGGATCTCCATGATCACATTTTCGTTGGTTACAACTCTTCCCATGAAAATGAATAAGAGAATTAAAGATACTTGATAAAATCCAAAGGAGCATAAGCAATATTATTTGTCTTGACCTGTCGTCTTGGCTTCAGTCATTTTCCTACATCCGTACAGTTGCATCTCTATTTTTTTCTATTTTTTTTTTCAATTGGAGTAGATAGACTAAACTATCGCCCGGTTCACACTCCACCCAGGTCTATTGAACAGGTGAAGAGGCTCATCCCTTGTTTCCTGTTTAGGATGCGGTGTTCAGTTTTCTCTTTTCCAATCTTCCCACCTTTTTTTTTTCTAATTGGAGAAGATAGATTAAACTATCGCCCGGTTCACACTCCACCCACGTCTATTGAACAGGTGAAGAGGCTCATCCCTTGTTTCCTGTTTAGGATGTGGTTTCCGGTTTTCTCTTTTTCAATCTTTTCACTCCTATGTAGCCCCCTGCACATCAGTGGCGTTACCGCCTTGCCGTTTATGATTAAAAAAAATAAAAAATAAATAAATAATTTCGTGGTAATTTTTTGACTGAGCTCTTGGCTATGGTAAGTGGTTTGAGTTTTGTTTAATGGCATATCAACCTCTGTGGGTTATTTAATGCCAAAAAGTTGGGCTTTAAGTGTTTTTTTAAAAGTTTGCTTATAGTGAGAAGGTTAATTTAGTTATATTTTAATGAAAATGTTTTGTTTTTATTCTTTTTTTATTTTAAAAAACTGAAAATTTAGTTTTTTCTTCAAAAATGTTTTGCTGGGAATAATTTTTTCCTTCAAAATGTATTGCTGGAAATAATTTTTCGTTAAAAATATCTATTTTTCTATAAAAGTCTATTTTTATGTATATATTTCTATAAAAGTGTATTTTATCTTTCATAGTGTTTTGACTCCAATTTTGGGGTTAACTTTTTGCTCATAGCTGGGACCCTAACAGTTGCTACCAATCCGTGTCAGGGTGGACCTGGGAACAACAGCAATTAAGAGGTGGTTCTATGTTCCTCACAACCTCCTAATCAGAGGCCTTGCTGCCGGATGCCGTTTACCGTCATGCCCAGGACCAAAATGGTACGTAGATTTTATAAATTTAAGCGCAATCCTAGATTATCAACTACTGTCTTCCTGATTACTCTTATTGTTCTCGCTCTTTCATAATGTTTTCTGTTTTTTAATTCTTTCAGAATCATTAAACCCTGGTCTCATAATGGCTTTACTTTCTTTCTTTGGGTAAATTCGCTTTAAAAAAAGAATAAAAAGCTCGTTCTGAAAGCTTATAAACTTACTACTGTCTTGGTATCAAAGACTGATGTGTTGAAAGCAAAATCATTTCTTCGAGAGAGTATACAACTGTTTGAAAACATTTTATATTTTGTGCAGTTTGCATACTTGAAAAAAAAAACAGTGATATTTCATTTATCGTTCACTTATCTAAATTAATAAACGACGCATTCTGTCCGTCCATCCGTGTGTCTGTCTGTTCCTCTCATAGAGCCACACTTCTGCATAGACATTTTATATCTTTCTGAATCAGGATGGTCGTGAAATTGAAAATCTGTCCTTCTTCCAGTGCTTGAACACCCAGCATTGGGATTTATTTTCGGATGAAGATGGAACAATTAAAAATTCAGCTTTTAAAGTAACTGAAAAGAATTAGTGATTTTAAAAGGACGCTGAGTTTAAAATAACTTTGTAAATTTATTTTGTTTGTTTTAAATTCAATTTAAAATATCTCTAAAACATTATGAATAGAGGAAATCAATTTTACTTATTTAAAAAGTGAAATGTTTCGTGACGTGAAGTTTCAATATTTCTTTTCATTTAAAATTCCATGAAGTTTGTGATTTGAAGAACTCAAGTTTCAACCGCATGTAGAATTTCGAGCTAAAATCGAACTTTTGGTCCAAATCGGTCTTTTGGTTCAAATCAGTCTTTTGGCCGGAATTGAACATATAGCCCTAGTCATAGTTAAAGGGATGTTTTTAAGTTCCTTGGAGCGACTTGAAGGGTTCAAAGTTATTTCTTCAAAATTATCATTGTTGTTTTCTAAGCTAGACCAGTGTTTTTATTTAGTTTTGGGCCGGAGTCAAATTTAGCCCTCCGCAGGTCTTAGCTTAAAAGTCTACACTGCTTCTTTAACCAAGTTTTTTTATATGATAATCGCAATTTTGATTCGACAAATATACTTCCCGCTCACCTTTAAAATCAAATATTCCCTTTAATATATTCAACTGTCATTAATGATGTTCCGGAATAATATGTTAAATCTTCAACTTTTCGGCATTAGATACATATACGCGTCATTAGTAGTAAACGAATTCATACTAATTTGAACAAGTTTTCTAAAGGTGACAGTTCCTGTAATTCCATTTTAAAAATTATGATTGAAGTTGGTTGGTTTGTTTTTATGGCATATCTAAACCTCAGCGGGTAATTAATTGCCAACTAAATTTTTATTTATTTATTGCTGGTAATACCTTTTTTTTTTCAACAATTTATTGTTGCTTTTTTTATAAAAGTTTTGTGTCTAGTAATACTTTTTTCTTTCGAGTATCAAGATTCATTGGGATATGTTTTTAAGTGCAGGGTCCCCAAGTCCTACCCTTGTTATTTAACCCATAACTGGAGGGAAGGGACGGATTTATACTTTTCCCAAGGGTACCAGTGCATAAGTGAATACAAGGTATTCAACTGGAATTCGAACTTGGCTCACCGATTTCTCTTTCAGAGCCGATATCCGCTACACCACAATGCACACTCGTCACTAAACGCTTACAGCACTTAGCATTCCCAAGTGGTCACCCATCTAAGTACAGACCAGGCTCAACGTTGCTTAACTTCGGAGATCGAGCGAGAACTGGTGTATTCAACGTGATAAAGCCTTAAGCCCTATGAGTGCAGTTATTCACGAATGAATCAATGTTTTGATTCTAATAGTGCGTATTTATATCGTGTTTGAACGGAGATTAAACGTTTTTAATTTATGGTTTGAAAAAAAATATATTTCAAACCAAATTGATAGGGATAATAAAAATATTTTTTTATAAAAATATACTCAATGGTTCGTTTAAAAGAATTTCGTTTAGGAAAGACATATTTACCGTTATCTTAACCTGAAAAAATATATCTTGTGAAGTGTAATACAGCAATTTAGATGCTGAACTAGAAGAATGATTTTCTGAAACAAAGTTTAAATAAATCAAATGAATAGAAAAGAAAAACATCGAAGTAAGTGTAAAAGAAAACTCTTTTCTTCTGTTGTAATTTATTCCAGTTATTTCATGTGCGAGCAAGGAAACTGATATATAAGTTCAATTTCATAAATGAAGAGATTTGGATGAGAGAGAACAACGCGACCAATGTTTCGCTTCACGTCATTGATGAGATTGGCTTTTATTGGGTACCACGCCGGCTATAAATCAAAGAAATTTGCGCCGAGACGAAACAATATGCCCCAGGCATTAAGATCAACCCCGGGCCCTCCGTTTGCGATACTCTAGGGTCTTGCAAAATAAATGACATCTTTAGTCACGCAGTTGAACTAAAATGTTTTATTTAGACTCGACTCCATTATAGTCGCGGGGTTTGCAGAGACATGGGAAATAACTGCGAGTGGTTGGCGATTAAACAATCCTGTTATGGGCGCGAATTGATGACGTTTCTAATGCTCATTGGAAAGAAAGAGCATGCATTAAGTTGACAAGAAATAAGGTTTTTCTGCGGACGATATTTTCGAAATCCCAACAGGGGAAAAAGGACTGTACACAGATCCGCACACTCACATCCTCATAGATATGTAATAAACATTTTGCTTATTTGACATAGCAGCCATTTTATGGGCATTTTCTTTTATGCATGCATTAAGCACTAACCAGCCAACCAGGCTTTTGCAACAGCCAAACGTTTCCCTTAAATTCCGCCATACACCCTGGTTTTTATTTCTTAGCACTTCCACCGCCCCACTGAACACCTGACATTTGTCTGAGTGAAGATTTCCATTGACGCTGAAAGGAAGATTCATGGCACTTCATTTGCAAATTCGTTGTACTCATCTTAATATCACTTTACGTTCTTAGTCATTGATCTCTTTCAATCTCTCACTCTGCTCTTAGCATTATTATTTGTATCTTCACACCAGTAGACCGCTTTGTGTCGTTTTAATTTTTCAGAGGAACGAATTCTCAGACATATTCTTATTTCATATGCATTTTTCATGTCAAATATATCTTGTGATCATGTTTGGAGATCATGTGACAATAGTTCTATCCAACTGCACTTCGTAGAAATCTTGAAATTTATCATGAGTTCATTTTTCTTCTCGAAAAAAATTCTTCGAAAATACAATGTAGTTATGATAATTACTTCTACACAAAAAAATGTTGTGGTAATTGCTGTAAAAAAACTGACATTTTCTTTTTTTTTTTTTTTTCTGAGATTAGTAGTTATTATTTACATTATTTATATTAGGACACTTGTTGTTGTTGTTGTTGTTATCACAAGCAACATAGACAAGGACCATAGTCCGAATACAAATAGTGAAACTAACATTTTTCTTATCGTATTATATGCAATAGTCTCTTTAGTTAGGTTCATCAAATGTTTTTTTACATGGAATCAATTTTTTTCGAAACATATCGGAGAGCCGAGTTCGAATTCCAGTAGAATTCCTTGCATTCATTTACGCACAAATACTCTTTTGAAAGGTATTAATCTGTTTCTTCCCTCCAGTTATGGGTTAAATAATAGGACAGATTGGGTTCTATATCCTTGGCTGGCAACCAGTCTACCACAGAAAGCAATGGCAACCTAATGCGGGATAAACTTCTGCCTGGTCAGTCATGATCACCCAAAGCGTGTATCACGTAAGGCACTTAACTGACTGACATTAATATTATTATTATGCCATTTTTAATTATAAATTGATTTCTGCTATGGTCGCACTACCTACCAAGTCTGCAGGAAAACCTAAGGCAGGTCGTGGTGTGTTATAGCTCAATTCCATTTTTTTTTTCATATCTCCCTAACATCCCTAGCGTTATATAGACAAAGTTCTCCTTAGTGTGCGGGCTGTACTTAACAAGAAATTGTTTTGTATATCTCTTAAGCTGGGGTTTCCAGGGATTCCTTCAATGTGTTTTTTGTTTCATTTTTTATCATTCCAAGCGCACCCACTATCACTAGTATGATACTTGTTTTCAATTTTTACACTTTTGCTATTTCAGTTTCAAGATTATATTTTGAGAGTTTTTCGAATTACTTGGTTGCTATGTTACAACCCGCTGGACAAGTCACATCAATTAATAAGCATATTTTCTTTTTAGTTTTTAACAATAATTTCCAGCCTATTAGCTTCAATTTCTCTGTCTGTATAGATGGTGTAATCCTATAGAATGGTGACATCTTCTATTTCTGTAACCGGTTCTGTGTGATGTTCATATTATTATTATTATTATTATTATTATGTCATTTTTCATCATATTTCGATTTCTGCATTGGTCTCACTACCAACCAAGTCTGCGGGGAGACCTAAGGCAGGTAGTGGCGTGTTGTTATGACTCCATTTCATGTTTTTCTATCTTCCCTATCATCCCCAGCATTACATAGATAACGTTTTCCTTAGTGTGTGGGCTGTACTTAATAAGACAATTTTTTGTATATCTCTTAAGCTGGGGTTTCCAGGGATTCTTTCAATGTGTTGTTTTGTTCCATTTTTTATCATTCCAAGTGCACCTACTATCACTGGCACAACTCTTGTTTTCAATTTCCACATTTTTTCCATTTCAATTTCCAGGTCTTTATATTTTATTTTCTTTGATTTATGTTGTATGCGCATACCATCCAGGTCCCAACCATACACGTAAAGTCAGAAATGGCCTCCTAAGATTATCAACTTATAATCTTTGTAAAAAACAAAACAAAGATCACAACCGTTATTATTATTATTATTATTATTTAGAGAGAGAGAGAGAAAGAGCGAGAGAAAGAGCGAGAGAGAGAGAGAGCGAGAGGGAGAGAGAGAGAGAGAGAAATGCGGTACACTTATATGAAGCCTAGTACGCAAATCATGACACCTAATCAGATAAGGGTATACTTGCCATGAATAAAAATAATAATGTGCGATACGGTGCATAAACTTACAGTTAAGGTCCGTTTGGAAATAATTTCAGGGCGGTTAAACAAATTCCCGCAGACAGTCGCCGATTGATTATATTAAAAATATCTAAACGTGTCTCTCAACTAATCTTGACTACCTTAACCTTTTAAATTAAATACAATACGCGACAACTGTGCCACGATGCACCCTACTAGTCACACTCATTACGCACAATTTCTTGGTTACATGTTCAATTGTTTAAAGCCACAGTCATAAATAAACAAATAAAACATATTAACAACATCAAAATCTGAAATCATGTGAACCATTGATGGTGTTGTATCAAGACTATTTTTGCTAATAGTAGTAGTAGTAGTAGTAGTAGTTGTTGTTGTTGTTGTTGTTGTTGTATTATTAGTAGTATTAAGTATTTGGGTTTGTATTGCAGTCGATATTGTCTGGGAATGAGTTCGAATTCCAGTTGATTTCGTTGCATTCACTTACGCGCAAATACCTTTGGTAAAGGCAAGAATCCATCTCTTCTACCTCCAGCTATGGGTTACATAGCAGGACAGATTGAGTTCTATAATCTTGGGTGGCAACTAGTCTACTGCAGAAAGTAAGGGCAACCTACTGCGGGAAAATCTTCTAACTAGTCATTCATGTCATTTTCGAAACGTTATCGCTAATGCATGTGTAACGTATGGCACTTAACACACTGAGTATTGAGTGAGATAACAAGAAGTTTCAAAAATACACTTATGTGGTACACTTGCTTGGCATATACAAGTATTCCCATGGTTAAATTCTTTTAATTTTCCTTGCCTCCTTAACGGTGACTTTCTTGTATGACACGCCTATTATTTTCCTCAGGACTATATTTCACAATAATAAGTTGAAAAAAATCTCACCGTTATAATTATTACAGGCGACGTTTGTTATTGGTACATAAGAATGATTTGCAAGTGATGGCAAATTTATTTAAATCTCTAGCATTCTTTTAAGAAATCATAATTCTTTTGCTCGTCATACCCATTCATGACGTACGTTCTTCACAAGTTTTTATCCGTTGTAGCTCTTAGCAAAATTATCCACTTACTCTCCATTCCAAACTTTTTTCTGCCAGCACAAACCCTTAAAAAGATCACTCTCTGTTTCTCTGTCCCCATTTCAGCTCTTTCTTTTAATAACTAAATCTAAACTTATTTATAAATGGAACTTTGTGTGTGTGTGGGTGTGTGTCTTTGTGTGTGTCCGTTATCTATAGACTACGAAACGGCTGAACTGATTTTCTTGAAAATTTACACAGTTATACTATGAGCGTCTGCGAGTGTTCTTAGCTAGGTTTTGTGTCAAGGTACCCCCGATAAATATCGAAAATCGATAATCGAAAACATCGGGTTATAGATGGAGTGATCTGATTTTAATAAAATTTGATACACTCATAGACAAAGCCATAAGAAATGATATTCAGAATTTCATGGTTGCAGTTCTTACAATAGTGCAGAAAATTGATAATATATATATATATATAAAAGCAAGATGTTTATGTGTGTGTCTGTTTATCTACCTGTATGTCTGTATTGTTTCAGCCATTTTATTTTAGTTTTTGCTTTGGGTTTGGCTCTAAGTAGGTATAATTGTAGTTCTTAGTCTCAGCCATGATACCATTTACTCAGAGGACTTATTTAGCCTTCAAAATTCAGTTTACGACGAAAAAATTATTTGATATCGATACCAGGAAATCAAAATTTGACTTACATCCATTTATTTTTCTTTCAGTCTACGGTTTCGCTTTAACTGGAAAGAACTATTGCTTTTTAGTCTTTCGTGCCAACGTCCAAAGAGTCTGAGCTCCAGGACTATGGATTAGTTTTAAAGCTTTTATTACACCCGAGAAACGCTGGGCTATACTGCTAGTTCTAACTAAAGTGTCAATTTGGTTGCTATTTTTCTAAAAAATCTTTTTAGTTGCTCACATGTCCAGTTCTATGCAAACAGGTATAGGTCGACGCTGATAGTCCTAGCAGTTGGCCAAATTGATGGTTTATATCGAAGAAATTTAAACCAGCTATGTTTCGACATCAACGTGAAACAAAATAATGATGTCTTACGTAGAAAAAATTAGTAAAATTTTAGCTGGTCTCTGAAAGAAGGATGATGGTATTAAGAAGCAATCTTCAGCGTTAATTTTCCAAAAACCAACATTTAGATATATTTTAAGAAGATAGTGGCATTCAATCGAAAAGTCATTTTCATGCACGACGACGCCCAAGCTAAGGCTGCTTATAAAACGAGAACTTTATAGAATGGCTGGCCTGTTCACCGGATCTAAACACCATAGAAACGAATTGGAAAATTTGATATAATTTCCCAATCAAAAAGTAATTTTCATTCTCAGTATCCTTCTGCATATTTGTTACTACACATCTCCTTTTCATCTGTGCAGCAATAGTCTAATATCTACTGTCATATAAGGATGTTGATATTACATATCAATTCAGTATTCTTTTCTTTGTTTCTAACGGACATTTTCTTTTTCTTAATACATTGTTTAGCTATTGAAAGACATATTTCTCTATATTTATGAGCTTTCGGATTTCTATGCTACATTCTCCGAAATAATGCCACATTTAAATGTAGTAATTAGTAATAATAATTTTCCGTAATAATGAGGCAACTCGGCCTTGCTTTTACACAATATCATTTCTTGCTGCTCCCCTTTGTACTCTCCGCTTTCAGTGTTTCTTATTCATCGTCATCTTTTTCCCTTCCAATGCCCACTCAAATTTTATGTCACATTTTCTTTCATTATTTACACCACTTTCCACATTGATAAATATTTGTATGTGCTTCATGTGAATATTCCCACTGTATAGCACTTATCTTGGGCCAACCATCTTTCTATTGACAACATATTATCTTCTTAAAATTGATGCCTAGTGCAATCTTGCTATTATTTTTATTGGGATCTTTATAATCGTTTCCAGGCATCTAATTATACAGATACACTCAATCTGAGATTATATATATATATATATATATATATATATATATATATATATATATATATATTGTATATAACATGCTAAAGTCCGCCTTCCCTACTAAACACCCATAGGTCTGAGGTAGAAAGCCGACTGATGTTAATTCGGTCGAGTTTCGATTCTTGCCAGAAGCGATCGGCTGTCTAAGCATACTGAGAAGCTTTGATGTAACGAAACAGGACAGGACTGTCTACGTATATATATATATATATATATATATATATATATATATATATATGTGTGTGTGTGTGTGTGTGTGTGTGCTATAGCATACTGCAACACAAAAGCGATTCAGTTTAGGTGTTCAACGCAACATATTATCACCGAAACTGAATAGCTTTTGAGCTGCAGTATGCTATAATAATAATAATAATAATAATAATAATAATAATAATAATAATAATATCTATGCTATAATTCTCTACTTAATATTTGTAAAAGTAAATATCAAACTGTGTAATATATATCCATTAGTTTAAAGCTCATATATATAAACATATATTTTCTGAACATATACTGTTAAATGTAAGAGACAATGAATGTCTATTATGTTTAATCATGAGCCGTTCTAAACACCGTACTTTGGCTTCAATTTCAGGTGAAAATAAAGAAAATAAAGAAATTGTCCATCTTTGATGGTGGACGTCTAATATGTCAACGTCCCTGTAACCTCTCAAAAGATGGTTCATGTGAGCCGAAAGCTTAGAATCAGCATAATAAAAAACATCCAAATGTTGGACAATTTTTGTCTTTATTTTCATCTGAAATTAAAGCTAAAATACGACTTTTAGAATGACTCATGATTAAAAATAATAGACATTCATTGTTTTTTTTCAATCGTATCACCCCCAGCAAGGGGGTAATGCCACTGATGTACAGGGGACTACATAAAAGTTAAAAGATTATATAGAAGAGAGTGAAGAGAAAGACGAACCAGTTAGAAAGGATCAGAGAAGAATGGGATACTGGTGTGATGAGAGTTGCAAAGGGGGGAGAGAAAAGAAAGGATATACAGGGGTGTGAAGAAAGAACAAAACTCAAGTGGTTAAGAGATGAGTATTGACATTGCATTTAAATTCCTGGAGGTTGTAGCCGTCGGGAAAGCAAGAATATGGAAGCGAGTTCCACAGGCAGAAAGTGCGAGAAAAGAAGCGGCAGAAGTAGAATTTTCGTCTGCATTTGGTTGATCTAATTGTGAATGGATGAGATCTAGTTACCAGTCTGGTTGCACGAGTAAACACCTGTTGCGGAGGCACCAGTGACTTCAGTTCGTTGGAGCAGAAGCCATGAAAGTATTTATAGACAAAGGGAAGCCTCATCCTGTCGGTGGGGAACTGGCTGGAGTCGAGCCGCCAAGTCGGTACCTATCACATTACTTATTCTCCTTTGGAGCCTGTCAAGAACACTGGGAGGAACAGCAGGGGTGCCTGACCATAAATGTCAGCAGTACTCCATGCACGGACGAATGGTTGATATTTATATATGCAGGATGGATTCAGGCCCGACACAGTGATTGTCTGTTATATTTAACAGTATATATTTAGAAAATTATTTTCTGCCTCGATACACTAAATATATGCATATGTATATATACGGATATAAAGGTTATATATATATCTATATATATATGTGTGTGTGTGTGTGTGTGTGTGTGTGTGTGTGTGGCCAGCAACCTCTCTTTTATACAAGTTTCATTAAAAATGACTGACAAGTCACTTCTTTTTAAGTTTTTTCATTTAATTTCTGTATGGATCAGTTATAACTGATTTAGAATAGAAGAAAAAGAAATTAAACATAGAATAGACTGCGGTAGGTATAGTTTCGCCCAATACCACAACTTGCTCCAAAACCAAAGCGTTAACTTTTAAATACAATTCATTTTCTTAAATTCACTCTTCAAACCAAGACTTTCATATGGATGGCATGCATGGTGACAAACCTGTTAAGATATATCTAAACTGATATATTATAGAATTAATTTGGTGGGGAGGAAGAACATCCTTGCGTGCAGAACATAACATGGGCCGGGTTTCAAATGCAATACGTACCGCAGTCGCGGAAAAACAACAATGAACATTTGATGAAACTTGTCAAGCCAAACTTTCACATTTTGATCCAATCCAGGGAAGTCTAAGATAAACAGAGCATTTTTTGCTAGTAATGAGTTTCTCCTTTTTGAATTAAAAAATTTTGTTACAGATGACCGAATGCACAGTGTCGAGCGGATGCCCTAAACCACATAAGGTTTCCTTTGCAAAACTGATTTCTTCATCAAAGAAAGACTCAGAACAAATCATTAACGGCCTTTGAACTAGGGTTTTAATAATGTTTAACTTACTTTTTTAGAGCAAAACGAATCCCAACGAGTATATAATCCCACAAATGTTGGTTTCCTATAGACAGAGGTGAAAAAAAGCTCTAGGTGTCCGATGTACTAGGACATCTAAAAAAGCTAGTTGAGAATTCGATTCTTTTTCAACAGTAAACCTCAGTGCTGGATGGATATAACTGCTTTCTCATATCAATGGTTAAAAATGGCTTTGAATAAGTAAAGCTAATTGATCAGGAGACGGATCAACAAACTCGGACATGTGTGTTACATCCAATCAGAAGATCGTAATAAATACGCTCTCACATAGAAAAGGTCTTTGAAGAGAACCTGAAAATAAAATAATTGAGTGCCGAATAAACTGCGTTAGCTTTGTCTAAAGCTGCAAGGCGTTACAAAAGGAAAACCTCAGAACTTAGAGCGTCATATTCTTAAATAGCCTCGTCAGATCAAGATTTTAATATGGATTTTATTTGCCCAGCTTCTTCAGAAATAGCGAAACTATCAACTGGGAACAAACCTTTTTCAGTTCTTTGATTAAAAATGGCTTCGGGGTAAACAATCGTGTCAGTCTTAGTGATAAGCACCATTTTTTGATACTTAAGAATTTGTGATACAGATTGGCAAACAAAACACTATACCAAATAACAGAAACCACATCACTTGAGCTCTTTTAAGAGCAGCAACAATTAAAATGGGTAGCACATTTAACTCGTCGGAGCTAAATAATAACATAACCAAGATATTGACGTTTTAAACAACTCTGAACAAAATCGCAGAAAGAAAGCCTCCAAGAATATTAATAAAAGCAATAACCGTTGGCTTAAGAATCCTCTTTCCATGAAAAATTGTTTTAACGAAACAATTTTATGAATTTCATTCGAGAAGTAGCACTGGCTGCTCGGTTAATGAAAAACAAATGTTTCTTTATAAGAAGACTCCAGTCATTACCAGTATCATTAGGCGGAGGATTTGAAAAGTTTATAAACTTACCAAGAAAGTGATACTGCAGACAGGGCCAAGCCCAAGATACTGCCAATTCGGGCAGTCACCCGGGGTGCCATGAAGGCCGAGGACGTTATCATGTCACCATATCATGTATTTGGAATTTTCCAAGACTAAAACTTATAAAGACATAGTTGCAGTTGTCCGTTACTCAAGATAGATTAAATGCTTTGGCTATTTTATCAATAGAAAATACAAATCTTTCCAGATCACAAAGTTAAAAAATGTTTTAGATAAGATGATGAGCTTGTATTGGGTTGTAAATTGTAATAAATTTTTTTCTACATTTTCAAATTTTTATCCTACTGATGTAAAAAAATAAAATAAAAAGTCTACTTATAAAGGCGACGAAGTTCAAATTATCCAGGTTGCCAACTGACTGCTGAATTATTAACTAATGAGTGTTCAATCATATGTTACATAAGTGGTGTAAATTATAGAATGTTTGTGTTGGGTGTGTCTTTTGTGGTATGTTTATTTGTTAATGTATTGAATATATTTCACTGCAAGAAAGTCCAGTGCCAGAAAAAATATAGAAAAAAATCGAAAAGCCTCATTTTTTATGTGGTGGGTTTCATGGGGCAAGCCATCGCAAGGGAGCCAAGATATTACAAAAACAGCAAAAAAGACAAATTTACGACACCTCGGTTTATCTGCTGGTTAGCAACGTTAGTCAGAAAACATAGAAGGCAATTTGCATATTGTTATATATTTTTTAAAGTCAGAGTGACCGCCTCATTAAATGTGACTCAGAACTACCATAACGCTTTCGTTTCAATATTTGTCTATATTTCTGAGATGAGGTATTTACATTGTTCGGACTATTGTCTTCATCCTTATTGTCATATTCACGACGTTTCGGTCGTTGTACGCTACGATTTTCTTCCGTTGATTGGAATTTTGAGCCGAGCCATTTATTTCGATCACAGGGGTAGATTGATCTCGTTCCATGAGTCATGCCACTACAGATTGTTTTGATTATCTCAATTTAACTTAACTTTTCCGGTTTTTGTTCAGCACTACTGTCACCAGGTATTGAACTCACGATTCTTTGGGTCAAGTTACTGGATCAAACCGAAGCTTTTATCCACTGGGCTATGTGTCTTTTCGTTTCAGTTTTACTACTACCGATTGACCTTAGGGCACTTCTACAATTCTTTCGTTTTGCGTTAACCGTTGTCTGTACGAAAAAAAAAGCATTGATAGGCGAAAGAATAGACGAAAATATACAGATAAAGAGAAACAAGAAAAAGAATAATGGTAAATGAGGGGTAAAGAGAGAGAAATAAAAAGAGAGAGCTTTTAATAAAAAAGAGAGCTTTTAATAAAATCAGAAACGAGAAGAAGAGATCAGAAGAAAAGATTACGATAGGAAAGGAAAATCTTAAGAAAAAAACACGAAAAGTGGAACTGGTATGATATACAGGAGAAAGAGAGAAATACAAAAAGATGTGAAAATTTTTTTTTTTTTTTATAAGCGTTTCACCCCGAGCAAGGCATGTCACTGCCACTACTGTGCATGGGGCTACGTAGAGTGGAGAAAGGCTGATTAAATATAGGAAATAACAGAGGGTGGGTGATAGGCGGGTGAGGATACCGAGAATGAGGGTTGGGTAGATGAGAGTGTTGTGAGAATAGTTGGGAGTTAGTGTGATAGGAGGTGTCTATTGACCCTACATTTAAACACCTGGAGATTGTAACTGTCGGGAAAGCAGACTTGTGGAAGGGAGTTCCACAGGCGGGAAGCGCGAGAAAAGAAGCTGTTGGAGTAGAATTTACGGTTACATCTTATTTGTTTAACTGTAAAAGGGTGGGACCTAGTTGCTAATCTAGTATCTCGTGTAAATTCGTGATTAGGCGGCACCAGTGATCTAAGCTCATCGGAGCAGAAGCCATGAAAGTACTTGTAGAAGAGGCACAGGGAAGCTACATCACGCAGGTGTGAGAGCGGCTGCAGCCGGTCTGCCAAGAAAAATGGTAAGCGTAACTTAAATTATGAAAAGCTGAAAAAAAGAGAGAGTAGGGGAGGAAAATGAAGAAAGACGGATGCTAAGATGGAGTGAAGGGAGAAACGAGGAAAAGTGATTGTAAAAGAGATTTAAAAACCAAAAGGAAGAAGCTAGATGGTAATATGAAGAAATTAAGGAATATAAATGGTAAGATTTTTGGTTGTTTTGTTTTTATGGCGAATCAAACACGGCGAGTCATTTATTGCGAACTAAATTTTTACTTATTTATTTATTGCTGGCAATACCTTTTTCTTTCGACAATTTATTGTTGTTTTTATATAATTTTTTTGTCTAGTAATATCTTTTCTTTTCGTGTATCAAGATTCATTGGGATTTGTTTTTAAGGGCAGGTCCCCAAGTTCTCTCCTTCTTATTTAACCCATAACTGGAGGGAAGGGACGGATTAATACGTTTGCCAAGGGCACCAGTGCTTAAGTGAATGCAGAGTATTCAACTAGAATTCGAACTCTTCTCACCGATTTCTCCTTCCGATCCGATATCCACTACACCACAACGCACATCTGTCACTAAACGCTTACAGTACCTGGTATTCCCAAGCAGTCACCCATCTAAGTACTGATCAGGCTCAACGTTGCTTAATTTCGGTGATCAAGCGAGAACTGGTGTATTCAACGTGATATCGCCGTAAGCTCTTAAATGGTAAAAAACTGAGAAGAATAAAGTAAGAGTGAATAGAAAAAAGCAAGAGAGAATGGGAAGAAGAAAAAAGGAAGACAAATGCTAAGTGTTGTGGATTCCGGGTGAGGAACTGCACAAAATAATGAACAACAAAAACAGATATTGTGATAGAAAAGAGGTTATATTGAACGTAATATACAAACTTGAATGCAGGTTGGTAAATCCAGGAATACTATTAGTACGAATTAAATATATATAAGTCTTGAAGTGAAGTCATTGGAAATAGTATATCCGTGTATATTATTCTAGTTGAGTGGAGCTCATAGCTAGTCTGACTTCTGCTGCGGTAATCTCTGGGTAACTTCGGTATCTCTCGGTAACTTACGGATCAGTTCCGGTACTCTCTTATAACTCGCACGGATCTCTACGATTACTCTCAGCTCTCAACTGCTGTTCCCTCTATGGCAGGAATATATGTATACTCAGTCGAGTCCATTATCATATACAAAAGAGGTGATCTCACAACAGTAAGAGTGAGTAACACGAAGAAAAAAAGAAAGGCTAATACTAAGAATGAGTGAATTGAAGAAAAGGTAGAAGGTAGACGAGAGTAATAAATGGTATAAGAGAGTGAGAAGAAGAAAAAGAGGAAGAAAGATGTTAATAGAGAGTGAGGGGAGAAAAAGCGTAAGAAACATACCAAAAAAATGAGATAAAGAAAAAGAGGAAGTGAGATGACGAGCGAGAATTAAGAGAAGTGATAAAGGAAAGGAAAGAAGTGAGGAAGGAAAGGAAAGGAGGAAGATAGATGATAGGAGGGAATGGGAGAAAGAGGGTTGGTAAGAGATATTGATATGAAGAAAGAAGCAAACGTTGTGGAGAGAAAGAAAGAATGTAAGGAATGACGTGAGAAAGTAGGGAGACAGTCCGAGATATACAGAGAGGGAAAAAGAGAGACAGAGACAGAGAGAGAAAGAGAGAGAGATAGAGAGAGAGGAGGAGGAGGGGGAACGAACGTTAAAAAAAGAAAGGAAATGGTAAATAAGAATCAAGTGAAAGATCGAGAGTGGAAGATTGGTTGAGCGGGGATAGAGACAAAACAAAGCGAAAAGAAATCGGGTCTAATAAAAGAAGAAATTGAGAAAGAATGTAAGGAATGACGTGAGAAAGTAGGGAGACAGTCCGAGATATACAGAGAGGGAAAAAGAGAGACAGAGAGAGAGAGAGAGAGAGATAGAGAGAGAGAGAGAGGAGGAGGAGGGGGAACGAACGTTAAAAAAAGAAAAGAAATGGTAAATAAGAATCAAGTGAAAGATCGAGAGTGGAAGATTGGTTGAGCGGGGCTAGAGACAAAACAAAGCGAAAAGAAATCGGGTCTAATAAAAGAAGAAATTGAGAAAGAATGAAAGTTGACAAACGAAAGCAAAAGGATTGTATAGAATAATGAAAAAAAAGACAGAGCCAAACAATGTAAGATGTTAAAGGAGAGGAAAAATGGGGAAAAAAAAAAGACATAGAAAAATACAAAAGAATTAAACCGGTGTGAGAGAGTGAGAGAAATAAATGAATGAGTTTCAGTTTTTAGCTTTGTTTGACGGCATATCAATTCTGTGGATTATTTAATGCCAAAAAGATAGGGTTTTAAGGTATTTGTATTAATGTTCCGTTATAGTGAGAAGGTTGATTTAGTCAGATTTTAATTATTTTTTTTATTTTTATTTTAGAAAACTGAAAGAAGACTTGGAGCAGTGGAAATGTGTTTCTACAGAAGGATGCTGCGGATATCATGAACCAAACATCTGAGCAATGATGAGGTGTTGGAAAGAATGGCAACAAAAAGGAAATTAATAGTGAATATCAGGAAGAGACAACTGAGGTTCCTGAAACATGCGATGAGGAAGGAGGGTTTGGAGAACCTGATGCTGACAGGCCATATAGAAGGAAAGAGACAGAGGAAAGCAGCGGATAACATATTTGAAGGGCTTGACCAGGTGGATGATAGAACGGGGTTTGCGTGGTGTAACAGGAGAAAACGTACTAAAAGTCACCAGAGAAAGGGAGACATGGAAAGCTATGATCGCCTACGTCTTAAAAGGACAGGGCACATAGAAGAAGAAGAAGAAGAAGAAGAAGAAGAAGAAGAAGAAGAAGAAGAAGAAGAAGAAGAAGAAGAAGAAGTGTTCTAGTTTTGTATTCAAAATATTTTGTGGTAATATTTTTTTCCTTCAAAAAGTATTATGCCAGTAAATTTTTTTCTTCTAAAATCTGTTATGGTAATTTTTTTTCCTTCAAAATTATATTGTTGATAATATTTTTCCTTTAAAAATGTATAATTTTTTTTATAAAAGTTTATTTTTATACTTTCATAGTGTTTTCGCCTCAGTTTGGGGGTTAGCTATTTGCCCATAGCAGGAAAACTTAAAAGCTGCTACCATTCCGGGTCAGGGTGAACCTGAGAACAACAATGTTTTTCTGGTGCTAGTGTGTTTCGGTGTTGAGTTGTTCCCCTGCTCGACCACCGCCGACGGAGCAGAGTAACAACTCAACACCGCCGACGGAACAGAGGAACAACTCAACGTCGCCAACGGAGCAGAGTAAGAACTCAACATCACCGACAGAGCAGAGGAACAACTCAACACCGAGACAACTCAGCACCAGAAAAACATTACATTTTTTAAACGAATAAACGTAATTCATTAAGAATTATGACTTTAATTAGTGAGCATATTTCTTCTTTGAAAATGTTATTTCCAAAGGCTTTGTATAAAGTATCTCCCAGATTTTTGTTTTTAATTATTTTTAATAAAGTTAATCGTAAAAAAATTATTTTTTTAAATAAAGTAAATAAAAATATAATAAATAATTCAATAAAATACATTTGTTTTTAATTATTTTCCAAAGCAAATTAGAATATGCAAAACAAAATGAAGCAGTATTTGTTTATATTTCTGAGATTGGATAGTATTTACAGTATTTACAGTATTCAGGCTATTGTCCTCGCCTTTGTTGCCATTTGTAGGACGTTTCGGCTGTTGTACGCTCCGGCCTTCTTCAGGGGCTAGGAATTTCGAATCGAACCCTTTATTAAAATATTATTGCATTATTATTGTAATAAAGGTTTCGTTTCGAAATTCCAGTTACCTGAAGAAAACCACAGCGTACAACTGCTAAAACGTCCTACAAATAGCAACAAAGATTAGGAAAATAGTCCAAATAATGTAAATACTGTAAAATGAAGAAGCTTTCTTTTATTATTTTTCATAAAGTAAAACGCAATGTCATTTATTTTTAAATACAGGAAATTGACATTCTAATTTTTTTTTATAAACTACTAATTTAGGATTCTGTTCATAAAAAAGTGAATTATATATTTTACATAATGTCTTTTTAAATGCCTTAACTGATGAAAAATATGCACTAATGAACGTTTCAATCTTTAAAAAATTAAAGAATTACTTTTATTCGGTTGCAAAATTGTTTTTCTGGTGTTGAGATCAGACGGAGAAGTTCAGTTGGCGGACTTGATTTGTCGGTGTTGAGTTGTTCTGTACTCGTTTCATTCTCTCTTTGTCATGCATATTTTCTATCTTTCCTCTCTTTTAACATCTTACAATTGTTGCTTAAGAGAGTGAGAGACAGCAAGAAGGAACGCAGACAGAAATAAACTGATATATAGAGAGTATGAAAACAATCAGTCAGTTAAGTGCCATACGTCATACACGCTTGAGCGATCATGTCCAGAAAGAGACATGTATGAGAGGGCAGAAGATTATCCAGCAATAGGTTGCTATTATTTTCAGCAGTAAGGCTACAGAACCCAATCTGTCCTGTTATTTAATCCATAACTGGAAGGAAGAGACGAATTAATACCTTTCCCAAGGATATTTGCGCGTAAGTGAATGCAAGGAATTCAACTGGAATTCGAACTTGGCTTCCCAATTTCTCGCTCTGAGCCGATATCCACTGCACCATAACGCACATCCATGCACAACAACGGACATCCATGAGAACAATACGATAGCTAAAAATGATCTGAAGGCAGAGAAAGAAAGAAATGAAAGAATTATGGTTGTAAGAGAGAGTGAGAACAATACGAGAAAGAAAACGGGAGAAAAAAACATAGAAAAAATAACCGAAAGAAATGAAACGGTAAGAGAGATTTAGAGAAATACAAGAAGGGAAAGTGATAGAAAGAGATAGAAAGAAAGGAATGAGTTCATACAGCTAGAGAGATTGAGTATAATAAAAAAAACGATCAGCGATAGAAAGAAACAAAATACTTGAGCTTGTAAGAGAGAGAGAGAGTGAGTGAAATATTAGAAGGAAAAGTGACAGAAATAAATATATAGAAAGAAACGAAACAATTGAAGCGGTAAGAATGACTGAGAGCAGCAAGGGAAAGAAATTCGACAGAAATAAATCAATGAAAAGAAATTAAATAGGCGGACCTGAAGGAGACTACCACCACATTTAAATTTGTTGTTTTTCTTCTTTTTTTTAACTTTTTTCAGTGCGATCTTATCGATAACAACATAAACTTTCCGACTTACAAAAAAATTTGGAAAACTTTCAATATTTAAACAGTTTTAAGGGGACTCAGTTTCTCATACAACGTTATAGTAAATCGATCCTCCATTTTGGAAACACTCGCCTGTACGACATTACCACCATTTGTAAATTTATTGATTATGAATTTGTTTTTTACTTTTTTCAGTGCAATGTTACCGATTTAACCCTAAACTTTCCGACTGACAAAAAGAATTTGTAAAAATTTCAACATTTAAACAATGGGGGGGGGGGGTCAGTTTTTCATAAAACCTTATAGTAAATCGATCCTGTGAAATTAACTTTTTTGAAACTAGAAAAAGACAACAACGAGAGCAACAACTCATCCCCCACCCCCAAAAAAAGAACAAAGTAACCACAACGGGAGTCGTACCAAAATGGAGGATCGATTTACTATAAAGTTGTATGAGAAACTGTGCCCCCACTAAAATAGTTTAAATATTGAAATTTTTCAATTTCGTTTTTTTTTCTTTTTTTTTTTTTTTGATAATCGGAAACTTGATGAAATAACCTATAAGATTGCTATGAGAAAAGTCAAAAACAATGAAAAACAACAAATTTAAAGGTGGTGGTAGTCTCCTTCAAGTCTGCCATTAAATAATGTCTTATGGTATTATGGACTGGGAGCAAAATCGAAGGAAAAATGATAAGAAAGAAGAAATAGAAACAGACGAAATGGAAAGATGATATAAAGAAAGAGATAGAAAGGAAATAATTGGACAAGAATGACAGTAAGAGCAAAACTATCAAGGCAAAGTGATAAAAACAAAGAGAGAGATAATAACGAAATAATTGAGACGGTAAGAGAAAGTGAAAGAAATACGAGAAGAAAAAGAGATAGAAAGAAAGAGATAGCATCAAACGAAAGAATTGAAAGAGTAATAAAGAGTGAGTGAAAACAAGATGGAAAAGAGATAGAAAGAAAGAGATAGAAAGAAAGAAAAAAAGAGATAGAAAGAAAGAAAGAATTGAAAGAGTAATAAAGAGTGAGTGAAAACAAGATGGAAAAGAGAAAGCAAGAAAGAAAGAAAGAAAGAGATAGAAAGAAAGAAAAAAAGAGATAGAAAGAAAGAAAGAATTGAAAGAGTAATAAAGAGTGAGTGAAAACAAGATGGAAAAGAGATAGAAAGAAATTAAATTGATACTGTAATGAAACTGAGACTGAAAGAGAGAGTGAGTGCAATGCAAGAAATAAAAGATATCCACTACCGTCCATAATTATTAGGCAACCCCAGTTTTTTTTTTGTTTAATGATGTATTTCATACTAAATTTAGTATTTATTACCAAATGAATATAGAATGGTTCTTTTGTTATTACTTTGCAAAATTTTACAAGGCAAAGAAGTAAAGATGAACTTGTTGAATCACCCTAAATTTTCTTCATTGCCTCATTGATGAAACTGAAATATATATAATTATTAAATATTTATAAATTCATCTGATGCACATATTATTGAAAAGAACCAATCTATTTTCAATTACAATTATTCACTTGGCAATAAATGCTAAAAAATTGTAAGATATATATCATTTTTAAAATACTGTGGTGGCCTAATAATTATGGCCGGTAGTGTAGAAAGAAAAAGATAGGAAGAAACGAAATTAAGACAGTAAGGAGAGTCAAAGAAATACAAGATGGAAAGAAGTTAGAATAAAAGAGATAGACAGAAACGAAAGAATTATGACGGTAGTAGAGATTGAGAGCGATACGAGAAGGAAAAGATATAGAAAGAAAGAAAGAAAGAAATGAAATGAAATTATTTCGACGGTATGAAAGAGTGAGAATAATAGAAAAAGGAAATGAAATGGAAAGACAAGCAATTGGAGTAGATAGACTTCAATTGGAGTAGATAGACTTCAATTGGAGTAGATAGACGAAACTATCGCCCGGTTCACACTTCACGCACGTCTATTGAACAGGTGAAGAGGCTCATCCCTTGTTCCTTGTTTAGGATATGGTTTCCGGCTTTCTCTTTTAAAATCTTTTTACTCCTTTTTATTTTTTTTCAATTGGAGTAGAAAGACTAAACTATCGCCCGGTTCACACTTCACCCACATCTATTGAACAGGTGAAGAGGCTCATCCCTTGTTCCCTGTTTAGGATGTGGTTTCCGGTTTCCTCTTTTCCAATCTTTTTACTCTTTTTTTTCAATTGGAGTAGATAGACTAAACTATCGCCCGGTTCACACTTCACCCACGTCTATTGAACAGGTGAACAGGCTCATCCCTTGTTCCCTGTTTAGGATGTGGTTTCCGGTTTTCTCTTTTCCAATCTTTTTACTCTTTTTTTTCAATTGGAGTAGATAGACTAAACTATCGCCCGGTTCACACTCACCCACCTCTACTGAACAGGTGAACAAGCTCATCCCTTCTTCCCTGTTTAGGATGTGGTTTCCAGCTTTTTCTTTTCCAAACGTTTCACTCTTATGTAGCCCCCTGCACATCAGTAGCGTTACCGCCTTGCTGGGGGTGATATGATTAAAAAAATATGGAAAAAAATGAAGTATTGAGTCGGTGAAAGCATGTGCAAAAAATACATGAAGGGAAAGTGAAAAATAGAAAGAAAGAGATAAAATGAAACGGAAGAAATGAAACGGTAAGAAAGAATGTGAGTAATACAAGAAGAAAAAACGACAAAAAGAAAACTATAGAAAAACGAAAGAAATGTGACGCTAATGAGGAATGACAACAACACGAGAGGGAAAAGAGATAGTAACAAATAGATTCAAAGAAATATATTGAGACGGTATGAAGGAATGAGTGCAATGCAAAAAGGAAGTGAGATCGAAAGAAAGCGATTGAAAGAAGAGAATTAATTTCGACGGTATGAGAGAACAAGATCGATACCCGAAGAAAAGAAAGAGAAAGAAACAAAAGAACTGAGATGGAGAAAAGAATGAGTGCAATAAAAGAGGGAAGAGAGATAGAAAGAAAGAATAATTGAACCGGTGAGAGTGAGTGAGAGCAATAAATCAATGAGTTTGAGTTTTGTTTGACGACATATCAACCTCTGTAGGTTATTTAATGCCAAAATGTTAGGGTTTTAACATTGTTTTTTAATGTTCAGTTACAGTTAAAAGTTTATTTAGTCAGATTTTGATGGTTTTTTTATTTTATTTATATTTTAGAAAAATGAAGATATATTCTAGCTTTGTATTCAAAATGCATGGCTGGCAATAATTTTTTTTTCTTTTAAAATGTGCTATGGTAATTTTTTCTTCAAAAATGTATTGTTGGTAATATTTTTCCTTCAAGAATGTATATTTTTCTATAAAATCTCTTTTTATATTTTCATAGTGTTTTGATTCTAGTTTGGGGGTTGGCTATTTGCCCATAGTTGGTACCTCTGACAGAGGCTACCATTTTGGGTCAGGATGGACTTGAGAACAACAGCAATTAAAAGGCGGTTCCATGCTCCTCACAACCTCCCAATCAGAGGCTCTGCTGCAGGATGCAGTTTACCGTCATACCCAGGACACAATAAATGAAGGAAAAGAGATAAAAAAAAGAAAGAGATAGGAAGAATCGAAATAATTGTGACGGTAAAAGAAGGTGAG
This sequence comes from Ascarosepion bandense, assembly GCA_037127315.1. Lineage (NCBI taxonomy): Eukaryota > Metazoa > Mollusca > Cephalopoda > Sepiida > Sepiidae > Ascarosepion > Ascarosepion bandense. The sequence continues at coordinate 1,203,380 of JBBBDQ010000251.1, forward strand.
TGCAATGCGAGAAGGAAAAGAGATAGAAAAAAGAGATAGAAAAAAAGAGATAGAAAGAACTAAAGAATTGAAAGTGTGATAAGGAGTGAGGGCAATACAGTGAGGAACAGAGATAGAAAGAAAAGGAGAAAATGAATTGAATGAACTGAGACGGTACGCGAGACGGTGAGAAATGCAGGATGGAAAATAGATGAGAAAGAGAGTAATGGAAAGGAGAGAGAAAGAGGGGCGTGAAGGAAATACATGCTGAAATGTTGAAAGAGACAGAAAAACAAAACGATTTTGAGTTAATGAGAGATTGAGAGAAATACAAGGAAGAGAGATAGAAAAAAACGAAGAAGGAACTGAGAGAGTAAGAACGAAATAAGAAGAAAAGAAAATAATTGAGAGAGTAAGAGAGAAAAGGAGCAATTCAAGAAGGCACTGAGAGAGTAAGAACAAAATAAAAAGAAAACAAAATAATTGAGAGAGTAAGAGAGAAAAGAAGCAATTCGAGAAGGAACTGAGAGAGTAAGAACGAAATAAGAAGAAAACAAAATAATTGAGAGAGTAAGAGAGAAAAGGAGCAATTCGAGAAGGAACTGAGAGAGTAAGAACGAAAAAAGAAGAAAAGAAAATAATTGAGAGAGTAAGAGAGAAAAGGAGCAATTCGAGAAGGAACTGAGAGAGTAAGAACGAAATAAGAAGAAAAGAAAATAATTGAGAGAGTAAGAGAGAAAAGGAGCAATTCGAGAAGGAACTGAGAGAGTAAGAACGAAATAAGAAGAAAATAAAATAATTGAGAGAGTAAGAGAGAAAAAGAGCAATTCAAGAAGGAACTGAGAGAGTAAGAACGAAATAAGAAGAAAACAAAATAATTGAGAGAGTAAGAGAGAAAAAGAGCAATTCAAGAAGGAACTGAGAGAGTAAGAACGAAATAAGAAGAAAATAAAATAATTGAGAGAGTAAGAGAGAAAAAGAGCAATTCAAGAAGGAACTGAGAGAGTAAGAACGAAATAAGAAGAAAACAAAATAATTGAGAGAGTAAGAGAGAAAAAGAGCAATTCAAGAAGGAACTGAGAGAGTAAGAACGAAATAAGAAGAAAATAAAATAATTGAGAGAGTAAGAGAGAAAAAGAGCAATTCAAGAAGGAACTGAGAGAGTAAGAACGAAATAAGAAGAAAACAAAATAATTGAGAGAGTAAGAGAGAAAAAGAGCAATTCGAGAAGGAACTGAGAGAGTAAGAACGACAAAAGAAGAAAACAAAATAATTGAGAGAGTAAGAGAGAAAAGGAGCAATTCGAGAAGGAACTGAGAGAGTAAGAACGAAATAAGAAGAAAAGAAAATAATTGAGAGAGTAAGAGAGAAAAGGAGCAATTCGAGAAGGAACTGAGAGAGTAAGAACAAAATAAAAAGAAAACGAAATAACTGAGAATAAGATCAATACGAGAAGAAAAAAATGGAGAGAGAAAGAGATAGAAAGAAACGAATTTATTGCGACTATAAGAGAGAGTGAAAGAAGGAAAATAAATTGAAAGAATCAAACGAATTGAAGCGATACGAAAGAGGAAGAACAATACAAGAATTAACAGAGATTGAAAGTGAAATAAAAAATTGAATGCGTGAATATTAAAAAAAA